>CP119848.1:825000-859272 GCA_033953505.1 Leishmania tarentolae
AGCGCACCTGCTCAATCACAGATGGGGCAACGGATTGGCCTCGCATGGAGCCATCCACGTACCGCTTCAGCCGTGAGACAACGTATTGACGATACGCGAGCGATGTAGGCTTCAATGGGGCGCTCCGTATGGTACACAAAAGCTGCTGCTTCATTGTACGGTCCTTTCTTGCGCATAGTGGCGGCTCCGAGCAGAAAGTCGCCACGGCATTGGCTGCAGGGATCACATAGATGGGCTCGAGACACTTAGGTATGAGAAATGCAACAATTACCACGACAGAGACCGCAAGGGTTTTAGTGAAAACGTGCATGGCAGTGTTGCACACAAAAGAGAAGCCTCTCTTGCAAGGGCATCAGACGCCCCTACGATGCCACCGCACGCGTGTGAGAAGCAAAGATGTCGTTATCTGCTAAAGCCTGTGAAAACACGCCTGGTCGAGGAAGAAAAACCTGATCGAATGATACGGGGCACGATACAGCGCCTTCCGTTTCGCGAATTCTTCGTCATGCACCCGTCAAGAGTTCCACCGCCTCGTATGCGAAAAGAAACACAGCGATTGCCTCGCACAACGCCGATGTAAATCGTAGCTTTCGCCACTATATGAAAAGTAAAGGGAGGAGGCCAGTAGCCAGAAGAAAAGTGCATCGGAGGATTGGTTCATTGCCTTGACGGTGGAGGAGTCTCAGGCAGGGCGGCCTGGAAGACTGAGGGAGATCAGAAGACATTTAAGTCTGTTCAACCCTTGTTCTCCACACGAGCAGACTTTTCCCTTTGCTGTCGGTGTGTATGCTTTGCATCCCCTGTCATCCACGCTAAAACCCCTGTGGCCCCTCACAAATGACATGCGCGCTGAAAGACGCAGCAAAACACACGTGGTACCAAACAAATGGTAAGGGGGATGTCTTCCGTTTGCTCGAAGTTTCTCGCTACACACACACACACATATATATATATATATGTATTTATATATAGACCACTTTTAGGGACAAGTAAAGTTGCACTCTTTCTTTTTTCGAGAAGAGGGGGCGATACAGGAGAGAAACATTGCCCGGAGGAGGACGGCGTGCCGCAAAGGCATTTGCCTCCACCCACACACACGTGTACAGGGACGCAAAGGTGCACACCTGCAACAGACCTCATACTTCAAACCACGATGTGCGCGTAACCTTTTCTCTCTACACTGGCTGTATGGAAAAAGCAGACAATGTTAGAGGAGAGGTGCAGAAAGAGAGAAAAAAGTGTATGCCCTCTTTTGCACAGGTGCTGCTGACAAGTGTGGTGCTTCTGCAACAGCAAACAAGTGATGCCATTCATCTCTGCTTCCGCTTTTATTTACGTGTCACCACCCTCGGCTCAACACAGTCATGCAAGCACGCGCGTGTGTGTTATCTTCACAGTTGATGGTTGTTACGTTGCTGTCTCTTGTACGGTGTGCCGAAACGCTCGCTTTACTTCTCTTTTTTTTGCCGTTTGCTGTGCGTTAGGGTTGCGGTTGTCTTTGTTTGTCAGTTAAGGATTGCGAGGTTCGCTGTTGTTTCGGTGTGCGTCTTTTACCCTCCCTTTAGAAATACGAGATGGTGGGAAGAAAAAAAACGTAACAAGGCGAACAAACAAAAAGTTGATGGTTGAAGTTGTACACTTGAAGTTTATATATATATATATATGTATGCTTTTGCCCCTTGCACGCGTGCTTGACTCCACCTCTTTGTCCCCTCCTCGTGCGTCTCCCTCTGAAACCTATCGAAGCTTCCTCCTGGTCGAAGCAGTGGTGATCCTAAATGGCTCTGTGAGTGTGAACAACAAAGTACCGTGGCGCATAGGGGAAGACGCGAGGAGAAGGGAGGAGAAACGCGTAGACAGGCACAGGAGCACCACTGCGGACGCCACCGCAACCACCACCCGGAGAAGTCCGAGTACGAAAAGTCGGTGAACAGAAAGAAGCACCAAGATACACAGAACAGCACACATGTCAATCGGCGTCTCATTTTCCAAGTACTTCTCTGCATAACTCGAGTGCAAAGAGGAAGAACGAGAAAACAGAAGCGCTACAAGGGCACAGGTGATAAACTTCTCCCCCGTATAGCCGACACATATCCCCCGCTCCCTGCGTGACACTTGACGCTGTTTACCATAAAGTGATGTGCGCTGCAAAGGAGGGGAGGTGAAAAGGATCAAAAAAAAATTGAAAAAGAGAGACAGGCTACTAGGGAAAAACAGCATAAATAGGAGAGAAAAATGGGAGATGCGCAGGCAAGTAAGGGGAGGTGGGCCCTTGCTCGTCGCCTCTACCCAACTATTTTCGAGTGGCTTTCTGTGCATTTGTATCAAATAGGTGCGGTACAAGAAAAAATGGCCTAAAGAGTTGATCCTCCGACATCACATGCACGTGTATACCTCCAAAGGGAAGGCCAAGGCCGAGAGTAAAAAGTAAAACAGTGAAGAAAGGACGAGCAAAGAACTAAGAGAAGCTTAGGAAGAGAGGCGTTTTCGGATGTCACTGCCCGCCACGCATCCTGTTCTCACACCCCTGTGGTTTCGATGAGGGAGCGAATCAAGGAAGTGCAGAACGAAACAATGCAGCGGTGATATCGATGGTGTCTATTGGGAAGTGCAGGCGACATGGGCGAGAGCGCGACTGAGAAGTGACAGACGGAATGAATGCATAACAAGCGAGCGAGGGAGACGTATGCGCATGCCCCTTCCCCTTTTCCCCTTCCCCCTCCACACGTCACCCATCTGTACAAGCCCTCGTCGGGCGCATCCAGTCAATTTCTTTTTTTTTCTCTGCACCATTTGCGTTCAGCAGCGATCCTACAAATGCGCTCACACACAATCCACAGTGTGAGAGCTGTGTACGTTTTATGGGCAGTTGTCTTTTGACGTCGCCACTTCATTGCTGCCAGACACGCTGTCTCTCCCTGCATCAAGGAGACCAAGCCTGATGAGTGCGTCCTCCTCAAGGGTGTCCTCTCTGAGGTCATAGATGGGCCTTGTCACCATGTAGCTCCACTTCGCCGCCATCAACACGCCGGTCATTCCACAAAAGTACGACCGGCCATCCCAGGACTGGCGATACTGAATGCCTCGCGCCATGAGCCACATACCCAGGCCGATCCCAACCAGGCAACAGGAAAAGAAGAACATCTGGTATGCCATGCGCTTGAAGCTGGACGGAGGGAAAATCTGATACAGGCGGTACTGTGGGGTCACGAAGAGCGCCACGCGCAGGGCAATAAGGAAAATGACGCAGACGAAGCCGCCGCAGGCCCAGTAGTTTTGGTGCACAAAGCAAAAAAGCAATACACCGGAGAGGTAGGACAGGCCGAATATAATGTAGATCGCCAACCAAATGCGGAACTTGCGCCGCTTGCGCTCCAACTCGTTCATCGTGATGCGAGAAGCAAAGACAAAGTGACAAAGAAAAATACCGATGACACGGGCAAATTAGGGGATGATGGAGAACTGCTGATGGAGGGAGTGGGACAGAGGATAGGGCACGACTACAAAGCAAGCTGTCGTCACTGGATACCCGATGAGCGACATACGCAAAGACAGAAGTGGCGGTTGGAAAGAAGAGTTGAAAAGGGGAAGAGCATCAGTTCATGGTAGAAGGGGCTGGGCTACAAAGGGCAAGCGTGCGCCATGACCACTTCTCTCCTTTTCGTCCTTCTGGCGCCCGTGGCCTGCAACCAGATCTTGACGATGCGCGGGTGTTCATACTTTACATATGACGGCGCGACCCATGCACCACAAGCAGATGGACAAGGAAGGAAATGCCGGCAGTGCGTATACCGCAAGAAAGGTGCGGAGAAACGCACCACCTGGTACGTCTCTTGAGCACATCGGCTCTCATCTGTTATTCCTTTGGTGTGCAAACAAAGCTTTCGCCCGCGGGCTGCCCACGAAAAGATTCACTGCACACCAACTCCTACAAAGGGAAGCCGGTGTCAGCCCCACCCACACAAGCACATGCCCTCCCGAGGAAACACACAAGAGGCCACGAAGGACAACAACAACTAGGGACTAGTAAGTAAGAACAGCGAAGCTCGACAGTAGTCGTACACAAAAAAAAAAGCAGTGGGAGATGGTCCTAGTGGTGCTCCCGATCACAGTCAGCGCTGGCAGCGCACACGCCATTCATTTTCCTCACATCGCAGGGAAATGTGTTTTCAGTGGTGCTATGGAGGAGCGCGAGTTGCTCAGTCATACTTGCGCACAATGTCTTCCTCTGCAATGCTTCGGGCGGCTACGAAAAAAAAATCGCTGAGCCGATTAACGTAC
Source organism: Leishmania tarentolae (assembly GCA_033953505.1). Classification (NCBI taxonomy): domain Eukaryota; phylum Euglenozoa; class Kinetoplastea; order Trypanosomatida; family Trypanosomatidae; genus Leishmania; species Leishmania tarentolae. The sequence continues at coordinate 829,282 of CP119848.1, forward strand.
ACAGTGGCTTGGCGCAGGTGATCTGTGTAGGTCTCACCGTACAACTCACCCAGCCTGACCATGCGGCGCTCCGCACGCCGGCAAGTGGTGCGGCACACATGCAGTTGGGCAGAGACCACGTTACCACCGCCAGGTAGAATGAAAACGCGCAATGGAGCGAGGCGGCTATCAATGATGTCGATATTCTTCGCTAGCTCTTCGGTCTTTTCGGCAAAGCGGTAGCACTCCATCATCTCAGTCATCTGCTGTGAGGTTCCCTCCTCAAGGTGTTTCGCCGTAGGTGTTGCCACAACGGTTCCGGCGTTCAGTAGCTCCTGCTGGATTTCTGCCAGCATAATCATCATTGTCTCATCGTGCTCACGTCTTTCAGCGGTGCTGCGTAGCATCGCTCTGGCGAGCCCTACATGACTGCTCAGCTCGTCGATGGCACCAAGAGCTTCAAAGACGGCGTCTGCTTTCCTTCGGCGCTCGCCCGTGAACAAGGCCGATGTGCCATTGTCCCCTGTCTTGGTGTAGACCATACTGCGCTTGGGTACCTTACCACCAGACACCTCTTTCCCATCCTTTGAGGCTGCCTTTGGGGTGCTGGAAAACGCATCCGCACTAGTGGCCGCGGAGGCAACAGCCGTGGGCCCGACAAGACCCCATCCTTCGGTTGTCATCGAGCGCTTGGATTGGACATTTACGTGGCCGAAGGGACAGTGGCGACATCTGCTCCCGCAACACTTCATCTTTCGCATCAGTCCAAGGCGTGTAAAGACAGTGAAGCCCGTATGCGGATCAGTGTACGTGTCCTCGCCATTCGCCACAGCCTGTGCATGTAGAGCTCTGATCTCAGGACGTAGTCTCTTCTCGATAGCGTTTTCTTCGACAACAACTCGATCGATAGTAGTAATCGAAGAGGTGCGTGCTCCACAGGAAAAAAAACGGCCCCTCGTGACGCGTGGTGCGCCGCGTCGCGCCCAGGTATACATCACAGTCACCAAGGCCATGACGGCTAGCACAGTGGCAGTAGCTTGAGGACTGCAGCCTCTCCCTGCACACCACATCGCATGTCTTCGCCTTGTGCACCGCCTAAAGACAACCTATTTGGAAAAAGAGAAATTGAATTTTAGATGTGATGCAGAGAAAAGGCGGTGAGAGAAATAGGAGAACGAGCAGAAGAAGGCAAAGCGGAGGCAGAAACTGCCGCCGCACGGAAGACACATCAAAGAGAGAGAGAGAGAGCTCCATGGTGTGTAAGCGCTATGGTTCTTTATGTTACGACATCACAGTACTAGGTACAACAAGTGCGGCACATTCGGAAAGGAGGACTATACACACCACTAGAAGCGCACTCCTCCTCAAGTGCAGAGACACACACGCACACGCCTGCAAATCAGTTACTTGATACAGACGATGTGCCTTGAAGTAGCGAATTGTTTCCCATACTGATGGTTCTTTTTTTTTTTACGTTTCTGCCTAGCAATATGAAACAAACGATGAAAGAACGAGAATGGACTGAGAGCACGGCAGCACCTATCATTAGCTCCAAGTGAAACAAATAAAAGCTTGAGTAGACCTTTGTTTGAGCACCCCTTTTGCGTTCTCTCTGGATGCTGGGGAAGCAGGCACATACACGGTGGCATCAGGGGAATAGGAGATCAAAAGAGCGACAACGGAGGGTGAGAAGCACAAACGGAACAAAAAAAACAAGAACTAAGCAAATCAAAAGGTGCGCCTCCTTAGCCTGCGCGCACGACTGTGCGCGTGTGTACATCTGTGTTCACACCGCAGATGTGCCCGAGAAAATAGAGAAGTGAGCGAGCACAAGCAAGAACGAACAATGGCTGATGGCATTGAGTATGCAAAAGGACAGAAGAAATAGTGCTTCAGTACGTGTCGACCACCTTTCTCCGCCACCTGAACAGCCTTACAGTACTGCATCTCCTCTTGCCCGCACTTTTTTATTGGGAGCGTGCGAAAGGGGAGAGAATGAGCATGTATGTTTTTGGGGAGCATGGCACGCGTCTGTTTCGCGGCACCTCGACAGATAACTGAAAGGGTGAAAACTTCAGAAAACAGCGCACCTAGCCAGACGGAAAGCAAACTAAACCACGATGGGTGCACGCGTCAGTTCCGCCGATGTGTTTTCGCTTCACTCCTTTCCTAGTGCATCCTCATCATGCTAGTTAGTGTTTCTCTCAATCCTGGTCCCTTTCGTTTGCCCTTTTTGTGCCTTTTTTTCTTCCTCACTCTGTATCCATGAAGTTCACCAACACCCCTTTCCTTGTTCCCTGTGATTCCTTCGTTCGAGCACGACAGAACAACGACTGAGCCCCATCGATCCCATGTACGTCTCCGTAGCGTATCAGGTTTGCACTTCCCATTCAGACGCCACCCACTCGGCGGCACAGAAGTAGAAATACATAAGGCACAAAGGAACGCGGAGAGGGAGAGGGAAATCCACCCAGTGCACCACTGGGACGAAAAGCAGATCAAAAAGAAGGTCAGAGCGAACAAAAGCGCACGGTGCCCTCTTTCTCCTTTTTCTTCACAGAGTATGGCTAAGCATTTGTGTGGGTAATCGAGCAGGGTCTTAGCGTGTGTCTAAAGGAAAATGTGCATCTCTGCAGCGGATTTTCCCTAGCACTTGCATTTATCTTTACATTTTCGACGGATGCAGTGCAATGTATAGGCGTTATGTGCGACACTGTCGATCCATGCTACGTGAGCACCGGAGAAGCACGTGACGCACATTAGAAAATACTTGCAAAGAGAGGCTCACTTTCTGAAATACCACCTTACCCTGTCTTGAGTGTATCACGCATACCGGTTTCGTGAACATCAGCGCTGACATAAAAGCACATAAGACGAAAACAACAGGACTGAAAGCCGCTCCAAAGCAGCGGGGCGACACAAAAGTCTAACTGGCACACGTCCACAAACACACCGGCACGCACGTCAGAAGACACAAAAAGGGCTACGAGACGAACTTGCTCTTTCCCTCCATCTGGACATCTTCCCTTCGTGGTAAGGCGCTCGCGCGTAAAGATGTCATGCCACGCATGCACACTTACTCAGTGAGAAGTGAGCTGGTCAAACGGTACACTTGTGAAGTGTGCCGTCATCTTCGCCACGTGGCCCACCTCCTCGGGAATTCTACCACTTAGTCAAGGGTCTCTGCGCAGGGTTGTTACGAAGTGCAGAAACAAAACGAAAGTGTATTTTTGTGTAGGTTTCTTTTTCGTTTTCACGTGCGTCATCCTATGCCGCGTATCAGAGCCTCCCTCCTAATTGCTCTCCAACTTAAGCTTCGCAACGCGCAGGTGCTTAAGGTAGGACTCAGCGCCGGACGAGTGAGCGTACACTCCACCAGTGAATGCCGACGTCGCGTCTTTGCCAACAAACATATCTAGGATGCGCTGGCCACCGGGGTGGTTCGAGTACCAGATGACATCCTTGTTGCTGTGCGTGTACCCAGCACCCGTCGGAATGCTGCGCATCAAATCAATCACGTCGTTTTTGATCACAGTCAATTTTCGGCCCTTTGCCACCTCCTCTTGGACTTTTTCCCAAGTCCACTCTGTGGATATGGGGATGTCCAGTTGGTCGAGCCGTGCCTGTGCCTGCTCCATCGCCTTCTTCGATTGCTTCAGTAACATCTTGTTGAAGTTAGCATCGATGACGTCGTTCGGCGTTCGCATGAGGTTCTTCGCACCGCCAAGAAATGACACCATGCGAATGATCCACTTGGTGGGGTCGTAGTGGTACCACTTGATTCCGTTGCGATAGTCCTGGGCAAACTCGTGGTGGAAGTTGTGATAGCCTTCTCCGAAGGTGAACAGCGCGCACACGAAGGAGTCGTGTGACGAGTGGCGATCCGAGTAGTTCTGCACAGCAGCGAAGAAGTTTGTGTGAGCCAGACTATTGATAAAGAAGGTGCAGTGGTGAACGAACACGATCTTCGCGAGGGCAGCGTAGAAGTACCCGCCCAGCCAGTCACCCCAACCTAAGCCGCAGATGACCGTGGGTAGGATAACACCGGAAAGCATCGCCATCTTGAAAAAATGCTTGTGCTGGAACTGAATCACGTAGTTGTATTTGAAGTCTGACACGTCTACCTTGCCGAGCAGGGAGTAGTCCTGCTTCATGATCATCCACCCCATATGCGAATAAATGAAGCCGCGATGCGCGTTGTAGGGGTCTCTCTCCGTGTCCACGTAACGGTGGTGAATGCGGTGGTTGCGGCCCCACCACTTGGCTGAGCCTTCAAAAGATCCGGCACCAGCAAAGGCACACAACCACTGGAAAGCAGTGGAGGCCGTGTACGCGCGGTGGGAGAACAGCCGGTGGTAGCCAACGGTGACGCCGAGGCAGCCATTGAACATGTAGAAAACAACAGCAGTGACAAACGTTTTCCACTGTAGTGGCACACCCATGAACGCAGCTGCGAGGACACCAGCAATGGGAAGCCCCAGCACAGCCACAGCAACATAGTTGATCTCATAGTTGCCCTCTTGATACGTGGGTTGACGGCGCGCCGGCTCCTCCGTCACACCCTTACCCTTCTTTTCCACCGAGGACATCGTTAGTAGCACAGAGAAAAAAAAATGTTTCAAGAGCGCACTGCCTGTACTCACAGAGCGGCAGCAGTTCAGCGAAGCTGTAGATGTGTTATTCGACCTAGGAACTGCACGCGGAAGTTTACCGAAGGCAAAACAAGTTACGACGAGAAGCACCAGGAGGGACCAGCAAAGGAAAACGATAAAGCCAGAAGATGAGCGAATGAAGCGCAGCGCATCGTAGACCTAGAGCAGAGGGTCTGTCAACGTGTATGTGCTAGATTGTGGAAGTGCTCCCTCCCAAAACCGCTGGAAACCCGGTTGAAGTACGCACACAATCTCAGCAGGTGCTGCCTCGTCTCGCGTTTACTCCTAAGTGATCCGTATGGCTCTGCTTTTCTGCTGCACCGTTCCACCTTTTCACCCTCTGCAGGAAGATAGAGTCTCACGATTGAACTCATAAACGCGCAGTTAGAATCTGCTTACACGAAGTAGAAAGCTATTTTAAGAACAACGTAGTAACACACGCACACAGACACACACATGTGAAGAACATGAGAACAACACTGAATGTTAATACACAGTGCTCCATTAGTGTACCCAGATGCGCACGCGCTTGTCCTTCGACCCTGTGGCCACCTTTTGCCCATCTGGGCTCCAGTCCGTCGAGTAAATCTCATCGCTATGACCAGACATGTCCTCAACAAGTTCCCGCTTCGCTACAGACCACAGCTTCAAAGTGGTGTCTTTGCTGCCGGACACCAGCATGCGCGAATCGAGACTCCAGCTGACGTGATACACAGCTGCTACGTGCCCGCGAAAGGTGGTGATGAACTTGCCGTCCTCGGCATTCCACAGCTTCACGCTCTTATCCGCTGAACACGAGGCTAGCATCGTTCCATCCGGACTGAACTGGATGTGAAAGACAACGCCCTGGTGACCCGTCATGCGCGCCACCGGTTTGACGGATTGCTGCGGATTCCACAAGAACATCGTGTTGTCATCGGAGCAACTCACAAGTCGCTCCGAACCCCCAAATCGAGATACCACAGCGTCGTAACGTTTCCGTGCGTGCGCGCACATGTCCTCCCGTTCGCTGAGCACACGATCCTCGTGATCGAAGATGCCGGTGCGTATAACAAGATCTGTGCTGAGCGCCAGGAAGTTAACCCAATGTGCGTGGCCGCGAAGCACACACCACGGTGAACCAGTGCTGGCATCCCACACTATTATGGTACGATCCTGCGAGGAAGAGTAGATGCGGTCCTCACCGCCCCATTTCACACACGTGACGCATGATTGATGACCAGATAAAGAGCGTTCCAGTCCCGTTGCTATGTTCCATACCTTTAACGACGCGTCCTTGCTCGCCGAGACGAAGCGATCACACTGCGGGTTACGGTGCAGCGGCTCCCACGAAACATGAGAGACGTACTGGGTGTGTGCTCTGTGCTTCCTGCACCTAAAATCGCTGTAGTCACCATTATGCGTCCAGTTTCCTAGAACCCCATCCTTGCTTCCACTCACCAAGTGACGCCCATCTGGAGACCACGAGAGCACCTGCACCCAGCTCGTGTGCGCCTTCAGCTCCTGCACGGGAGTGAGGGTGTTCATGTCCCAAATACGAATCTCCTTGTCGCCACCACCCGTAGCGAGCACCTGGCTATCTGGAGAAAAGGACACCACCAGCACTGCCTCGCTGTGGCCCTCCAGCGTACCAGCGCAGCGCGTCACGGGACGAACGCGAAACACTGCCTGCGGCTTGTACATAATCTCCACAACAGTTTCCTCCGGTGCACAGAACTCGAGCTTCTCAACATCCTGCGGGCGCACTCGCCGCCCCTCCTTCAGCATCCGCTCCACGTACTCATCTTTCTGTCTCCTGAAAAGGATGTCCTGTACGCTACTGTTGATTTGCTCGCCATCGATGAAAAAAGCGTAGGGGATCGTTTTCACCTCTTCATCTTGCAATATAGACGAGAGAAGCTCATCGAGTTGCTTTGGCGTCGCAGTTGAAGGGAGGAGGATTTGAGTGCCGCTTGGTGTCCCGTGCTCATCCAAAAGTCGTACCATGATCTTCGCCGCTGTATCATCGTCTTCATCGCTGTGCAGCTCAGCCTCCCGTATGGTGTCGCGCTTCTGCTTCTTTCGTACTGGCATGGCCGCAAAACCGTTCACGACCCGAATGCTAATTTAAGATGCTATTTATTAGAAGCGGAAGGGAACGTGTGTAAAACCGTGTGGGAAAATGGAGAGGGGACCGTACAAAAGCAGGACGCCAGAGAACCACCAAATTGAAACGAGGATGAAAGGGGAGGGACAGATGCACACATGTGAGCATGAAAATAGAGGTGCGATAGGAATAACATTGGATACATTCTGGATGGGGGGGAGAACAATGCCTCTGCATGAATGTTCCGCTAACACGGAGGAGTTGGGTAAAAGCGAGAGCAACACAGACATTTCGAAGAACCAAGAAATAAAGCACTCAAAAGGCTCTTGTTCGTTTGTTGTGTTTCTTTTGCTGCTTCTGCTCTCCATCATGGTCATAATGCCATGAGGGGCACGATGTGACCCGTTTCTGCTTCCCTAGAACTCAAAAGCCCCTACCTTCCCTCGCACGTTCGTGGTCATCGGAGTAGGGATCAGGTGAGCGCATCATGTTTCTGAAAAAAGTTGTGCACCTTTTCCCAAGCACCCCCTTTGCACACATTGACAACGGAAACAATGTCAGAAGAAGCAGACCCAGAGTATGAAGCGCCCCGCAAGCTCTTTGTCCTGCCGCTTTCGGCGCAGGAACTCTTTTGTCGTCAAACCATGCTGCAACAAGAACACCTGCAATCCGACAAGAGCAGTCAAGAATATGTCAAACACAAACACTAAGATTGCGCCAATTCTAGTGATGCCGTCACCATGCACGAGGGCCCACAGAGCGTACTTGTACAAGAGATAGCTGAGGTTTGCCACACCAGATACAAGGCAACACAGGAACACACGCTTGTTACTCTCGCCGATGCAATTGCCGATGAAATAGCAATGGTGGTCCATCTTGTGAATGTTCGAGTTACAGCGTCGGCAGTAAGAAATGCCGTCATGTCCGTCCGGCGCGGCACTACAGGAGACCACCTGAGGTACACTAAAGACGCACGATGCGTAAAAGAACGCAAAGAGCCCAACAAGAACGAGATAAACAACATCCGAGGACCAGCATTGGGTGAGCAGTGACAGCTGAAAGCCTCGCATATAGGGCAGATGGTCGACCAGATCCCACAGGAAAAAGAACGGGTTGCAGGCGCGAGCATCATCATTTCCCCCCGTCTTCGTTCGAGCCACGAACATCACCACGTAATACTGCCACACAAAGGAGAGAGTGACTAGGGCAATATGTGCCCTGCCAACAATGCGGGAACGAGTGTGCACCGACTGAGGCGCGTTCTGGGACCTGCACATCGCCTCACTCACACAACAATTGCCAAAAACGAAGTTTGTGAACATCAAGATAGCCGGTAGAAACAATGCCAAGTACACCGCCCCCCATGACGTGAGTGCCTCCTCCCATGTCGCCATGGCGCCCTGGGGTGCACTTGGGGTGAGCTGTGAGTAGTAAATATGATTGCCAAAGCCAGACAGACTCCCTCCTCCGTTCTCCTCCGGTTTACACTCGCCTCCTTTGTCCTCCTCAATGGCACGGAAGAAAGGAACAACGAATACGATACGAAGTCGAAGAGACGGACAATAGAAGGTTGATCATGGGAAGAAGAGATGAAGATCAGCCATCACCAGATGGATGATCGTTGGGGGGAGCAACAGTAAGTGCAGATCAGCAGAATTCAAAGCGACAAAACTGCATGCTGATAGTATCCGTCCCCCCTAGCGACTTGTGGCTCGGCCTGCTTCCTGTAACAAGCAGGGACAAATGATGTACGCCACGCCCCCGCCTCCTACAAATACTGTTTTGCTCCTGTATCCTTTTTCTCATTCACACTTCGTGCCCTATCTGCTTTGTGCACAATCCAGCTTTCCCAATTCAACCTTTCCGAAGCACTAGTCGGTGTCCAACGTGGCGGAGCTGTGGGAACATGGTAATACTGGTGATGGAGTGTAATAGGGCAATTACTGCTGCAGCGGTGCGGTTTTTTTTGTCCGAAGGGCGGTAGGGCCAGCAAGTGAAAGTGAGCCACACGAAAGTGAATTGAGTTAGTTTCCTCGCACTCACTGTTTCAACCACCCACAGCATGAGGATAACCGCTGACGCTCATGGATAGCTGCACGTTCCAGAATGCACGGAAGCCAAACTAAATTGTTGAAGGAAAGATGCAATCCACCGGTAAAATGAAAGGAGGCACTCTGCAAGAAAATGCGCAGATGACCCAGCGAGAAGCGCAAACAATGCTGCGAAGAGAGAACAAGCTGAAGATGTAGCATCGGTACATCGCACAGCAACTACAAGAAAGGCACAAAAAAGTCGAAGAATGCGAGCACTCACTCCCCCTCGCCATCCCGCTTGCGCTTTCGACTACCGCTCCCTGGCTCACGCACTGCTGCGATACCATCGCTCTCCTCCTCTGTCTTTGGCGCCGTGACAGTGCACACATTCTCGGCAGCTAATATTTCCGAGACAGATGCGTATTTTGCAGTTGATGAGCTCAGTCTGCCCATCTTTCGGAGAGTCTCTTTCGAGAGCAGAGTGGTGCCGAGGTCCTTCTCGTACTCCCACGGCTGCGCCATTTCCTTAAAGAACCCTCGAGCAACTGCGACAGCCGCATCGACGCTAAGATTGGTGTTGTTCTTAAGGCACTGAGCGATCCAGCGTGGAATCTTCTTGACCTTGTCATTGAGCGCGAACCGCTTATCGACCAGAAACATCATCCCGTAGTCTGTTTTGTTGCGCAGCACCCGTCCGATACACTGCGACGCCTGACGCATTGCATCGAAGTTACGAAACTCGCTCTCCGATATTCCAAGGCATACCTCCATCCAGTGCATCCGCTGCCGCAGAGGCTCATCGTTTGGGGGCAGAAAGGGAACACCGAACATGACCACGGCGCGACCATAATGACGATCGAAATCGATTCCTTCTGCGATCTTGCCGCGCGCAATCGACATGAATATGGCACCACGGCCAATATCGCACGCTCGACGGTAATTAGCAAGTGCAACTGACGTCTCCTCTACACCCTGAGTCTCAACAAAGATGAGCTTGTGTTTTGCCAGCTTTTGCAGAAACCCAGAGCTGTGCCAAGCGAGCAGCACCTCACCCATGTACTGGTACCCCGTAAAGAAGCATACCATTCCGTCAGGAACTGTCTTAGCCAGCTCGAGCAACAGGCTCTCGTACGCCGACGTGACGAGCGCCTGCGCACTTGGGTTTGTGCGCACCTTGAAGCTACTCGTAACCTCCTCAGCTGTGATGCTCACGCTCTCAGAACTACGAGTAACAATCACGGGTGAAATGCACTTGCGTGACAGAGTCATCTGAAAAGACTTGGAGATGGTCGGGGTGAAGCCCAGGATTTTCGGATAAATGTCCATGGGTGAGAGTGTACCGGAGGTGAGAATGACGCTGCGGTACCGGGCAAAGGTGTCACGCAGCGCCAGGGAGGCGTCCACGCAGACAGTTCGGATAACAGGATCTAGAATCTGCGGCCGTGTCGGGTCGAATGCCTCGCACACCACTACGAACCCCGGCTTCTCGTACCGGTCGTCTGTGTAGTGCATGGAAAGCAGTGTGTACATCTGTGCGATGAGCGCCACAGGGCGGTATTTGCCGGTATTTGTGATTTGTAGCGTTGTCAGCAGCACCTTTAGGCGCTCGGACAAGTAGCGGAAGTGGCTAATCTCCAGCGCACACTCCTCTTTCAGCTTTGTGAGAAACGTTAGCGGGTCAGCCACGTATGTGCGACTGATGCGTGCCACAATACGATACGTGAAGTCGACGAGACGCTGCATGAATGCAAGGAAGTGGTTCGCCTGGCGCAATGACGCAGGAATGGCACCCTCAGCTACGCTAGCTGGAATCGAAGGTGCCTCCACAAGTGCCCGCTGCTCCGTGTCGCGCGCCATCTCAGCCATAGCCAACCCGTTCACGAGGCGATTGTACTCATCCTGCAGCTGCTGCCGGTTCGTCGCGTTCAAATGGTCCAGCTCCTTGCTCAAGTCCTTCATGTTTTGCTTTGCGTCCAGGGAGTCTTTCTTTGTGAGGATGAGTGACATGGCCTCGATGCATACATCATCCACATTGTGGCCCTCGTCCATCACAACAATTGTGTTCTCGTTTAGGAACTCTTTCGTCACTTCCGACACTACGGGATCAACCATGTACAAATAAGAGTGCACGATAATGTCCACAACGGGGAGGGCCTTGCGCACCAGGTAGTAGGGACACACGTGGTGCTGCTCACCGAAGTCCTTCAAATCGTCCAGCGCGTACACCCCTGGCGGCAGCTCCAATGGAGCATGAGCCAGTGTGTCATAATACCCGCATCGCCCTTCCTGCTGCCACGGGGCCGTGATCGAGCGACAGCCGGCATCCACTTCGTCCAGGTGTACAAGTGAGGCGACGCTAGGTTCGATGCACAAGTTCTTCTTTGCTGTCATACAGAGGCCCCGCAGAGGTCGAAGCTGCTCACCTTCTGCCTCCCAGTGCTTCAGTAGCTTTCGCATTTCTCCCATTGTTTTCAACATCTCCTCCACTGTGCGGGTGCAGTACACCACCTTTCGCTTTTCATCGGCGTGGTGATGCAGGTAAGCAACCAAAATCGACAGCAACGAGATTGTCTTGCCAGTTCCCGACGGCATCTCCAGCACCATGTGCCCTCCCTTGTCAAGGCCACGCTTCAGCTCTGTTATGTAGTCCAGCTGCTCCGGATAAATGTACTCGTATGGGAATACCACGAGCACATCTTCAACGTAGAGCTTCATGGCTGACACCCCACAGACACACACACCAAGCTCATATATACACGTCACACCCGGTCTGGCAGCGTCACTGCCACCTTGATGGAGGCGTTCCTGTCCCCTGCCGTCGCTCTGAGTGGATCGTGGGCACGTCCACGGTATAAACGGTAGAGGAAAGTTCAACGGAGTAGCGTTAGAGGGACAGCCAAAAGGAACGGAGTGAGGAGAAGCGGTCGGAGAAAGAAAAAAAGAAGTCATACACAGAAGGCACATGCAGGACGATGAGAAAGCCATCTGGGCAACTCCTGTGCGCCTTCCCTTCGGAGGGCAATCACTGCCCCACAATGGCGTGTACTTAGGTGCATCTGTGTCGAACAGGGAGGCAAAAAAAAAGGGCCGCGCAGTCGATGTCAACCTGCCGTTTCTGTCCAACCAGAGAATCTCAAACTGCTACCTCAGGAAGTGAGAGCTACAAGCGGAACGCACCAGGAACGGCACCACTGTCTCAGCAGTAACAACAGTCGACGCCATGCTCCACCACATCCTCTGCCCACCAGCACTTGCCCCTTTCTTGCCGTCTATGGTGCGCACCATCGTGCTTTGTCGTGTGAATCGCTTACAGCAGTGTCAGAAGTCGTACAATCAGCACACAGTACATATAATAATAATATAAACAAAGAAGTACCAAGAGAAGTGCATCACACTCGTGCTCCGAATTTCCAGTCAGCTTGTATCCACTCAGGCAACGTAATGGTAGAGACCTTTGCTGCGGGGATCTCGGCTAATGTACTCTCGTCGGATCAGCTCCTCTACGCGCTGTTTGATTAGCTTGACATCCGGTGAAAATCGTGAGCTTAGCTGCTGTTGACACTCGAGAATTAGCTCCGCGTGATCAAGGGAGCGACGCCCTTTCATAATACGCACCAGCGCTCCGTCGATGGCCGGCTTTCTGTCTTCTTCGACTTGCTTTGATATGTGCTCGCTTTCGCAAACGCTCACGCGCGCAAGGGACACAGGAATTCTCATACGCCGCGCTCTGCAGACGAAATCGTCGTTGACCATAAGCTCGTCGTCCATCTGCAAGATTGCTTTCCCCGACTTCCGAATGAGGATGCGGCTTCGAATAAGAGGTGGCAGGTATCGCTGGAGTGAGGTAAACGAAACATGGCAGCGCTCCGCAATCTGCTGGGGTGTGCATACCGGAGATGAGTTGAAGCACAGCAGAATCAACACTTGGATGCCGCATACAAAAAACAGTTGAATTCCTTTCTTGAAAGAGCCCTGAAGTTCACCACTGCTGCCCTCGAGCGACCATGTCAGCACACGGTTATGCTTCCCGGCAAGATAGTCCTCCCGTAGCGGTTCCAAGACGCGCTGCAAGAATGGCGGAATAATGATGTCGGGCTCGTCAGAAAGCCAAGATGGCCAGATTCCTTTCTTGGCAACGATGAGGTTGACCTCGAATGAGATGGGTACGTTTTTGCTCTCCAGCACCTCCATTGCACGAAAACCGGTAGATGTCTCCCAGTCGTGTAATATGCTCTCCAAGCACGCGGTGCTGGTCGGTCCACAGCGCTGCCGAAAGCGCTGGATGAGCGCGCGCTCGTTCGCCTCACTGAACTTCTTAGCAGGGAAAAGAATGCGGTCGGCCATGTGCTCACGCGATGTCGCTATGAAGCGATCACGCTCTGTCACATACGCTAAAGTGGCAACAATGCGATCCATCTCTCCGCTGCTGGGGCCTGCCTCTTGCTCGAAAAGGTAGTTCACATAGTGTGAGAGCCACTCACAGAAGGGCACAATGCGGCTTTCGCCACCACCACTGCTGCTCGTTACGGCAACCCCGTGATTATAGCATGCCTCCAGCCCCTCACGAACAGCCTTGGAAAGAGTGAAATCCAGCTGGAAGCAACGCGACAGGAGTTGCAGGAACACCTCCTGCAGGTGCATCATCCCCGTGGTGTAGGCCACAACATCAACAGAAGCCTCTTCACCTTTGAACCTCTCACATAACTCCAGACCCTCAGTCTCGATTTCCTTCTTGATCAAGCCTGCGAGAAGAGCGACGCCCAATTCGCGCCTAGAGAAGAAACTGTTGCACATCTGCAGCTGGGCCTCGTCACGGCTTCGCAACATCCCTAGAACCCCGGAAGGCGAGTCCACTAGTTTGCGCCGTGTGACGGGGGACTCCACAAGGACAGCCTCCACGCACGTCACAATGCGCTCTTCATCTTGCGTGGAGAAGTAGCGACGGCAGATACTCCGCTCATGTGTGAGGGCCTCATGAGCCGATCGTAGGAAGACTGCCGCATCGGCTACAGCATCCCATTCCTGCAAAAAGCGTTCGTAGTCCCTCTTCGTCTTCTCCAAGTACGGCTTTAGAAACGCTGTGACGTAGATAGACTGAGTATCATCGATGTTCATGGAAGAAAAGAGGCCGATCGCCATAGAGATCTTCTTTGCCTCAGTGCTCACAACGCGATCAGCCCTCTCTTTCAGAAGCAGCTTCTGCGTAATCAAACTCATAACTTCGGCATTTTTCTTGAAAACCTGCTCCAGAAAAATGCTCAGACCCACTTGCTGCAGCGACGGCTTTGAATGGTAGACAATGTAGTACCGGGACAGATATCCGAACGTCCGCATGTTCCATTTCATAAGGATCTTGTAGTGATCCCACACATCCAAAATCTTCTGAAAAAGCTCCTGCTCAGAGTCGCCAGAGAGGTCGCGGTAGCGCCACAGGTATGTAGTGAGCATTTCATTGTACTCCATGTACAGCAGCTCCCCAGCATCGTACTTGGTGTACTCGGAAGCCCTCGACGTGTTCCGCGTCGCTACTGTGTAGACAGTATTGTAGTGGTTCATTCGTCTCTCGAAGGTGTTGTATCCATCAAAGTCTCTATTCGCCAGGTCAGCGAGGGCCTCGAAGTCCGCTTTCATCTTCCGCAAAGCTTGTCGATCCTCTTCCAACATGATTGCTACCCCAAACGATAAAAGAAACAAGTCCTTCTTTTGTGGTGAAGTATTTATCAGCAGAAAAATAAAATGGAGAAGGAGTAATGTCCTTTCCACGCTTGCCCAAATGCATCCCCGCAAGGAAGACCACGAAGACAAACAATCCTTGTGTCGACACTCACCTAGCAGTTCCAGATTTTCGTTCCTCACCGTTCGGATCCTCACGTAATTCCCCACGCGACTAATGTCACCAGGTCAGACGAAACACCTTCGCGTCACCAAGCTTCTCCAGTTCTGGAGCCAAACACAACTAGCTCCCTGTGCTGCACAGCCGTCGCTCTCTCGCCTCCCTCGGCTTCTCCACACAAGGGGAAAATTGCAGATAACGTGAATACGAGGACAGTGGCGATGTTCCGTCGTGATGAACAAGGCACCTGCCTCAAAGATGAAAACGAGCTTCGCAATGATGATGTTTGAAATTGGGTACGCTCACGAAGTTGAAGAGGATGGTAGCGATACGAGGATGAAGTAGTGAGAAAAGGGTCGGAGAAGTGCAGACAGAGCAAGCGCTGTGGCAGATGCCTTGCCTGGATAGCTTCTCTAGGAACAAGAGAAGGGTCACATTCTCAAACAGATTCATATCCAACTCACCAAATGTGTAACTTTCTTTTCCCCATCACCGATGATTCCTTCTTCGTTCACTTTCAAAACCTGAGCAGGAGAAAAGAATTCCAGTGTACTGGTGCCACAATCGCTGTGCAACTTTTACATGGCAGCTGCGCGGGTGGTATCTCCATACCTAGCGCCAATACGCTCAAAGATAGCATTGCTAGCTGCAGAGGTGAGTTCCACCGCGGCAACCAGCTCCTCAATCCTGCTCAGCTTTTTTTCAAACATGTCCAGCCGACTTGCCACAAGAAGGCATTGACGAGAAATATCGTTGTCACGGTGCATCAACGGAAACACCTCTTGTGTAAAGTCGTCCAGAGAGCAGAGCTTGTTGTTGATGGTGCGAAGCGATGCAGATATGGCAACAAAACTGGGAACGGCTCCCAAAACCGATCTGGCTCCTGCTGAGGACAGAGATGTACTGTAATTGAAGACTACCAGTTCATCAGCACTTTGGGGAAACTCGGAGAGTAGCTTGTCCAGCGACTTTTCTAGTGATGCCAGTCGAGATGACAACTCACCAGAGCGGATAGTAGTAGGGTGTTCTTTGTACGTAATCCGACGTTTCTGACCCTCACCCAGTTGGCCCACTCGCAAAGCCGAAGTTTCAGCTTCCCAAAGAGCATCCCACACATCTACCGGAACAGAGCGTAATGCCGCGGAGTGGTCGTCATCGCGAGCATTACGAAGATAATTTGCCGCGTTCTTGTAGCAGACACCTGCTGACGACGACACGCCACTCTCTCGACACGGTATCTGTGATCGCGCAAAGCCTGAGCGCTCTGGAATTGACTCGTACCGTTCCATGGCCATACACCATGTTGCCTAAAACTGCAGCGAAGTGCCTCTGCTTTGTCATAAAAAAAGTGTGAATCACAAAACTACAGCAAAAGAGAGAGAGAGAGATAGAAACACAGATAAATTTCTTTTAACTTCATCAGCGGATAACACGACAAACTTTACATCCTCATATGTTCCAAGCACCTCACATTCGTTGAAGCAGCCACCCAACGAACATTGTCGTAATGTCAGCATCCATGGAATGAGAACCTAGCACGCCAGTAAAATGCGTACGTTCTCAGCTACAAAATACATCGTTTACCTTTTCATATTCACCTCCCTTTGCGTGAAATAATCACACAGTAATTTCTCTTATTTGGGGTTGGGCTTTGCTGCTTCATCTACATCACATCCGTAAGACAGGAAAATTCAGAAGCTATGGTGAGCATTGCTGCACATCCGACAGCAGCACTGCAAAATCCTTTTCCATGTCCGAGGTTCGCTCGCGAAGGGATTCAAACTCTTTCTTTTTGCTTTTGATTCGGCTATCAAAATCTGCACTACACATTTCCAGCTGATCCTCCAGTTTCTTTTTGGTCTCATGAAGCTCGTGCAAAGAAGCGTCCTGCGCTGCGATCTCTTGGAGAGCAACGCGCTCCCTCACCTTATAGACTCGGGTACCGTCTGTTAAGACATCGACTTTTTCACTCTTTTTAGCTTCCAAGTTCGCCTTACGTGCATCCAGCTCGGCACTTAAAACAATTTGCTGCTGTTTTTGCTCCGCTAGGCCCATCATCCTATCTAAGTACACTCGCTTCAGAGCCTTGAGCCGCTCATCCAAAATGGTAATGTCATCTGCGAGCTGCTGCTCTTCGTAGTAGAGTTCTTTAGAAGCGGCTGTTGAAGCCTTCTTCGCCTTTGGAGGCATGGATCCTTACACTATACCACAATGAGCATACAATCAACGGCCGCCCATTAGCTGAGGAGATACGACGTCGTTCTTTGATATGATGAGAAAAACAAAATACGCCAAGAATAAATGAGCATATGAAGCAGCCCAGATTTTCCGAGATACAAAGAACGCCGTAGTGCCCAGGTAAGCTTGATCCCGCTCAAAATAGAAGTGAAAGTTCACCACACAAATGAGATATGAAAAGCTGTCGTAGTGACAATGCACGACGTATACAACCTGTACCGGAAAAAAAGTAGTAGTGAGAGGAGAAACAAAAACACGAGAAACACGAAAAACAAGGTATGTTGACCGACATATCCGAGAACTCAACTAACTAGGAGCCTCATTAAGCAAAAACCTCATTTCTCCTAGCATGAGCTGGACTGCAGATAACCTTTAAAACCGGCATAGGTTACTGTCAGCAAAAAGGGTATAGACACATCTTAGCCTTTCTGGAAATCCGACACATTGGTCGCTAGTGTCTTCTCATCCAGTAGAGAATCAATTTTGTATCTTGTCATGTTTGTTTTTGATCCCTCAAGGACAGCTCATTGCCTCAACTTTTTAAAATGAAAACACCAGCCAACACGAAAAAGGTCAATGATATGTACACATCTACAAGTGCACCACAGGTCATAATTGCAATCAACCCCTTCACTTCTTTGGGGACATCCACCTGCCGGCCTCCAGAGGGTTCACATTACTCGCCTTTTGAATCAGTGAATGACTCAGCATTTCTGTTGCACTCGGACGCGTAGCCTCTGGAAGTAGACAAAGCTCAATGAACTCTTTGAACTCGTCGCTAAATTTGGTTTCCCGGCCATCCCAGTTGATCTTCGCTGTCCCAGAAGCTATCGCCTGGCACAATTCAAATAATTTTGGCTTCAATGAAGCGAATGGGTATTCTCGAAACGCACACTCCGCGATTGTCAACCCAGCACTCCAGATATCACTGTTGAACGAGTACGGCTTTGACTGTATTCTCTCTGGGCTCATGTACGGCATCGAACCTTGCGCAGAGAGAGTTTGCATATCTCCACCAGAAAGTGTTTTTGCGACGCCAAAATCCGAGATTTTGATTTCTCCTTTTGTGTTCGCCAGGACGTTAGCAGGTTTGATGTCACGGTGAATCATGTTGAGATGATGCAGAAACTCAAGACCCTTGAATAACTCCCGTGCAATGTACGCAAGCATATCTTCACTAAAACCCTCCGGATGTCTGTCGATAAGATTATTCATGGTTCCGCAGTCCATGTACTCAAGGACAATGTACAGACGGCCGTCGCGGAAAAAAGCCTCATAGGAAGAGACAACGTTGTGATGCTTCACCGCAGCCACCTGACGAAGCTCTGCTTCTAAGGCAGAACGTATGTCATCTGAGTCTCCGTCAAAAGCAATGTACTTCATCGCAAACTTTTCTCCCGTAACTTTATGCTGTGCCACGCGCACTTTCCCTTGCGAGCCCTTTCCAAGCTCTGAGCCAATCCGTAAATCTTCAAATTTAATCTTATTCATCACAGCATCTGACTTGCTATGGCCACTAGCGGATGATGAACCTGGACCTTGTGCTATGCCTGTCTGTTTCACGCGCATCTCGACTCCGCCCTCACCCTTGACTACTAGCGTCATGGTATCCGTGATGGATACCGCCCTATCGTGAGGTGCAACATGAAGCTTCTCTAGAGCCTTTGGCCGTTTGGGAGGCATTAACGATCGCAAAGCGGTGCACACACAGCACCGACAGAAAGTAGATGAAAGATAAAAAAACGATAGGTTACAAAAACCAGCTTACCCGATAATACATAATCCTTGATGGAGATATGAACGTCGATTTTTTTTTTTTCGTCAGTGGTCGCAGACAGTAACGCAAGAATCAAAGATGGACAGAAAAAGAGTGAAAACAAACTTTATAGTACATTGAAAAGCACACGAACAAAAAAAGCAAGTCACGCTTCCAACATATCGAAGCAGTCTTTCGAGCCTTCCGTATCCTGTCTGCTTTCGCTTTTTTTTTTGAGCTTTGCACAGCGCGGACGATCGGCTACAACACTCTCCACAAAAGCTAGTCCTCATACGAAGACTAGCACTCAGAGTGCTCACGACGTAGTATCTCATACGTGAATGATAACTAGTACGTTTCTTTTTTCTTTTAAAAATGGATCCAGTAGTCGTAACGAAGATACGACTGCAATATTTACATTTATATAGCTCTTAGTTTTCAATACTTTCCAGCATCAATTCCTTTTTTGAAAATGAGGCAAGAATAAGAAATCGAGAATTTTCTCGCTATACATTATCCTTGAAAAAGGAGAGCAACCTTCATATAAGAGAGATGACTTTTTTCCGAAGAACAGATCTCTTCTCCATGGAGCAGGCAAGAAAAACAGCAACGTGCTGCACAGCACAGTAGAACCCACATACTGTCCGATATTCTAGGCACGTGAGAAGACAGCAACGACAAAGTCCTTTACCTCGTCACAGAGTACTGCGTCGAGCTAGAAAAAAAAAAAAAACGAGCACAACACAATATTATTCCTGAGCCTTTCGCTGCTCTCGTTCGGCACGCGCCTTTGCACGCCTTTCTTCATCGCGCCTCTTGCGCTCAAGTCGTTTCTCAAGCTCCGCCTGCTCTTTTTCGGCTTGCGCCAGTTCTTTTTCTTTTGCAATCCGCTGTTCCTCGCGAAGCCTTTCTTCCTCCAATTTTCTCTGATATTCTGACTCCCTGAGTCGCTCAGCAGCAGCTTCTCGTTCTATACGCTCCATTTCCCGACATGTATGGAGGTGGCTACTTAAGTGCCATTGTGTCACCAGTAAGCTCATCAAATCATCTTCGGTCTCAATAAGCTTACACCGTAGCAATTTTTCTTCCTCTTCTAGAAAGAATCGCTGATTGCGCAACAAAAAATTGTGGTAATCGTAATAGTCGACGAACAAGAAATGCCTAGGTTGTAGTAATGTGCTTTTTCGTACAGTTTCTAATGTCATCACCTTCTCGACAACAGCAGCACTTTTTAGCTCCGACAATTTCTGAGCTTCTAACAGCTGAGCAGCTTTGTAGTTCGACTGTAAATCATGCTTCTCAAGGACCGTTTTTTGAAGCTCTTTCCGCTTCTCGTACTCCTCCCATGTTTCAGTAACCCACTTTTTCCTTTCTTCATTGTCCGAAAAACCTTTCCTATGTGCGTAGCTGCTCCAATTCTCGTCCAAAAGCGCCCGGTGATCCTCCGCCGCTTCCCTACGTTCGAGATCACCTCGTGTAAACGTGGCCGCTGCCCGCGAACCCACTTCCGCACCCCGCATTTCCATTCCTAGAGTCGCAAACGAGAACCAAAGTCACAGTAGAGACTAAATGTTGAGTCTGTGAAGAGGTAGAGGGAGAAAATGGTGTTTATCGCATCATCTACTCATCATGAGTGTCCAATGAGGTGAGATACTTGACACCACGAACTGGAAACGCCAGTGCATGTCCACGTTGACGTGCTACCTATGAAGCACTACACAGTCTAAATTGACCGGTATTTTCTTTTTTTGCCAATTCTCTTGTCAGCTTTTCAAAAATGAGAAGCCCGCCGCAGTCTTGTTGGCCAGTGCACGCTCGAGAACAAGAAAAAAAAAAACATCGTTGAATGCTTTATCTTTAGTGCTTTGTACCCCTTTTACAATACATGGCAGAAAACCAAACTGCAGTCACCTTCTGTACTTCATTAAACTGTACAGCTGCCTCCATCGCAGAGCTCCTTTGCGGTCGAAACCTGTGCATACAACAAATCCCAGAAGCACTTCTCCTTAACAAAAAAAGAGGGGGGGGTACATGATCTGTACGCACACTATTCGTGCGCCATACGCTCACACCCACCGAAAAAAGTTTAGCTGGGGTGGGAGTGAATGTGCTTTACCTCTGATTTTTTAAAATCCACAACACTCTTTCGAAGGACGGAGGGGAGAGGAGGGGGGGGGAGACGAGGCCAAAGCGACAAAGCTCCACCAGTTCTTTGACACGCTCTCCCAAGTTCCATGGAGCACACTGTGATCCACACAGCATGTGTATCACCGCTGCCTCTAGATGCTTTCCTTCGCCCTAACCGCTGAATCAACACATATCTTTTCCACTCAGCCGCATCGCTTAGGCCTCTCCGTTAGTACCCGTGTTGACGCAGTACATGAGTGCGCATATCGCAACGAACCCAAAAGTGCAGAAGTCCCTTTCTGCAGTGCTTACTTACCATGCTTCTCTCACACCTGTAGAGCAGTATGCCACATAGAGTGTCAAATCTTAGTCCTAATGCAGCTACCTCTTATGATACACACGTCAACCATTTTTTTTTTTTTTGACTCTGTGTGCTCAAGCCCACGAACAGCCACCGAGTACAGACTGGTGCGGTGCATCGAAAAAAGCTTCTCCCTCAACCCGTCTATATCTAATATTCCCTGTTATTCTTCTCTGCCACACGTGACACCTTCGTCTTTCACAGCGAACTAGCAAGCATTTTAAACTATGCAGGCCGTGGCAAGTTCTTACCTAGCGTGCCATGCTCTTTTCGAATATTAAGCTGTTTGCCCAAAAAGATTTTGATGCCTGGGGCTACCATATTCAATGGCCCCAAAATCAGATTTTATCTCCACTTACAGGCAAAGTTGACTTTGCTGTTGAGGATATCAAGTTTGCTTACAATGCATGGAGCTTATTGAGACTTGCCATGTTCTTTGGTGTAAGACATCCCAAAGTGTTGAGCAACATGACCAATACAACGCCATCGATGGACATCAAACTGTCTGGTAATCGTCTTTTTTTTATGCACTCCCACGTGAAGGCTAACCTGAGCACGTCAAAAGTTCGCATTGCTCTTACTCCTAACCATCCTCGTGCGTTCCCTGTTCAAGAGCTTAGCTGGGATACACACTGTCGCTTCCATGATCGCCAGTCACCAGGCGTCGAGCTGGTACTGGGAATGGAGAACGGACTCTCACAAGAAGTCGCTGATACCTGTGGCCTCTACACCTATATTCCCCAGTACGGCTCTGTGGGCTCACTCTCCATGCTCTCTGCGCTCGCCATAGCTGCACACTCAACCTGGCGTGCAGTTGTCAAGGAAGACTGCAATACTTCCCATACAAGCCTTGCCCTTCAACGTGCTTCCCGTGGCCACATGCCGTTATCAAACAGCCTGAATCGAGTACAGCACTCCCTTCCACATGAAGTGGATTTACTCGCATGCAGTAACGCGACCATCAAGGCTATTCTGGAAGAGAGGAGGAGGACCTACGCCCTCCAAGTCAGTGTACTCATGTATAACGAGCTTGGAGACCGTAATATCGGTGCAGTCATCAGGAACGCCAACGTCTTCAATTGTGAGTACGTAGCTATCGTGAATCGAAGACGATTCAATAGAAGAGGTGCACTTGGTACACACAATGTTTTGAATATGCGCTTCTTTGAGAGTGTTAACGATGAGACGGCGCAACAGCTTTTTGAGGGGTACGAAGTGTGGCTTTTGTATCCATACTATCCTTACCTTCTCATTTACGAAGATGATCAAAAAGGGTGTGCCTCCTGCAATTCATCAACCTTTCTGCGACACGACAACGCTGTGTTGCAGGCATGGTGCGCCACTCAGCACCAGCTCACCACTGAGCATCCACTTGTGGTGCGCTACCCTCACCTCTGTCAACAAGCGGTCTTTCTAGACGACGACACATCTCTCACCTCTGCTGTGAAGGATGTTAAGCGTAGGAAACTCCGTGGAATCCTACTAGCTGTGCCCGAGGAGGGCTGCTCCCCTCACCCGTGTTTGTGCAAACTCAGTCACCGTGTTCTATATGTCACAAGCCCATCATTTCTTCCACACCAGACTCAGCGTGGTCTGAACCCAGCGCTTTCCACAGCGATTGCGCTAGAGAGGTTGCGATGCGCATCTGACAACTTATGATGCACGTTCCTGTCGCACGCACCTTGTTGCAACTCTGTTTGACCCCACCTTACAGTTTATATCACGAAGAGAGTCTGTCGAAACGCCCTTTTCACCTGTGTATCGAGATTCCACATCTAACAAACACAGAATCTACGTTTTTTCTGCCTTTCCTCTGGCGACACCTTTGATTACTGACCGCTATCATACCAAGCAGAAACTTTCCGACTTCAGCGTTACTCGCTGCGCAACACGCAGTCACCAACTCGCCAGTGCTCACTGGCCTCCATTGCTGGGCTGGATATGTGTGCACGACTGGCTGGCTCATGAAGGACTCTTTTATCTCATTTTTACTGTCACTAGTTGCCTCACCTCTCTCTGCTTTTCTATTTCGTTTCTTTTTTACTCCTCTTTTCTGTGACTATTCTGAGAGAATTTTTCTGTTCAGAATTCCTTCATCAATGGCCGTTAATACCTAGCTCCGGCAATGCAGAAGCACACTGTTTTACAGTATTACGCAGCAAAAACTTCTGTTTTTTTTTTTTTTTATTATTTACATTGATGCAGCTGTTTAGCTGTAGTGCCTTTCTAGATACACTATCACTGCTGGACATTACTAAAGCAGGGGCTTCTGAGCACTCTTGTTTCCTTTACGACAGTTGCATAACACCTTTTTATTCCACCACACAAGGCGGCTCTTCATGTACACATGAGCGGTTTCCACTGCTGCTCGCGACGAATAGGGCGGGCATCTTCTTGGAGTACGTGCATCCCATCTCGCTACTGTCGATCTCGCTTAGTACAGTTTAGAAGGCGATTATCGTGTCTCATGCTGGCTTGTGAGGGCTTACCAACTCACTGAAATCACTACCTCGCTCCTTCCTAGTGCTATGGTGCTCGATCATTCAGCTTTTCGCACGACTCTTTCGGTGCCCGTATGCATACGTGGCTCTCACCTTGTCATTCCAGGTACTCTGTTCCATGCAGTGGCCATCTTGCATGTTGCTAGTGCTCTTACTCGTTCGTGTGATCTGAAATTAGCGCAACTCCCTTAGTTTCCATATCTCTTTACCACGAGCGGAGATACTTGACCACTCAAATGTGTGCATGGGTTGGCGCCGCCGTGATCTTCAAATGATCGGTCACAGTAAGAAGTTGGTTTCGAGAGTTTTCATGTGCGCCACATCTATTCACCACATCTGCATCTTTTGCCCCGTATCTGCCCTCTGTGGCTTTCTGGAATACACGTTGCGCCATCCCGTCATAATTCCCCGGCGCGCGGAGATTGGTAATCTATAACCACCCCTGACTCAAGCACTCATCCTTGGGTCCATTCTCGCTGGGACGTCTTCATGCATCTGAAGCTCCTCCATTTTCTATCAGTGACACATCCGTAGACATCGTCCTATCTGGCAGCTGCCGGCTGGCTTACCTCGGAGTTGGCAGATACGTTCTCGGTGTGACGAGTAGCAATACGCTGCGTCGCTACTCACATTAACGATTCGCTATGTGTCGTCACATTGGCGCACATCTGTGTGAGCCCAAGCCCTGTCTTCCACAGATGTGACATCTGCTTATGAATTTGGCGAATACAAGCTGCTCAAGCGCTTCGCACAATCTTCTGTCCTAGTTTCCTTGACTTCTCTTCTACGGCCGGCCCAGCGTGTCTACACATGTTGGGCATTCCCTTTAGCGGCCCGAAAACTCTCTTCGGTCTTCACTTGTGTCCTGTCTTGGAGGAAAATACACGGTGTGGATAGAGACGTTTTGAAGTCATTTTTTTACACTTGCCGCTCCACTGCTCCTGCTCTGTATCCGAGTATCCGTGATGTCGATTGGAAAGCCGGGGGATCTTTGGATAGTTTATTCCCCCGAGGGGCTTTTTCTCGAGTCCTCCAGCTCCGCTACTCATTTGGAATCTGTCGCCTGCGCTTCCATGCCCCTGCATTTTTTTCCGCATCCTAAGCATCATGGAGGTCTTAGTGGAGCCGCAGAGATGTGCATCATTGAAATCCGTTGCTCCTGAGTAGTGCAAACCATTCTTAGATTTATTCCTCCCACCTGCGTGCATAGCACCCAAAAACATAAATACAGTAGTAGGAAGCCTCTTCACGTGTTCTAATATATCTGGGTGCCGTTTTTTCTGTTCTTTCCCATTAAAACGCGGAACCTGCCCATTTGAGAGCCGGGTCGATAAATGCAAGCAAACGCCCGCTGTGCAGAAATGATCAGGAGGCACTTTCCTGGTGTAACACTCTCCGGATGCGCAGCAGAGGGTCACAAACGGATCGCGCACGGCAGTTTACGATTTCCCTTAGCCATTCTTCGGAAGCCACCACCAACGGGGTGATGAATGCAGTAAGCTGTTGCGTCACTAACGTCCTCCGAAATGGGCTAGAAGCTTTACCGCCAATATGTGGTACAGGATTGAGTTCAAACCATGTGAAATGGTTGCCTCTGTTTTTCGTAGTAGGCCAGACTGTATCACAGTAGGGGATGTGCGTGATCCCCCAAAGGTGGTGGCAGGGTGGAATGGAAAGACCTGCGGTGATTGACTAGTGTCGTATACGTACTGAGGACCCTTGGACAGTGGGGACATCTCTCCGGAAGTCAAGATACCCTCGTCGTGGAGGGGGTGCGCGTATCTGCACCACTGCAGTGCAGAGGACCACTTGCACGATGTTTCGGCTCCAGTGCAATGAAGTGCAGTGCGGTGTGGCGGGTTAATGTTGCAGCAGCGACACTGGCTAGCGCAACCGCGAACAGCCCAGAACAGCCGCCGAAATTGCGTATGTTCTCCGCATCGGGCACGAGACAGCCTCACGAGGTTCCCCGCTCCTGCAGAGGGGCTCTCCGGTTTCCAGATAGGTTCCACTAAAATCTGCTGCTCTAGCACTGCATGGCGTGAAGCAATTTGTATCCTTGCGCAGGTTTGCCTCCCAGCGCCCCGTGGGGCAGCGAGTAACGCAAGAGCACAGATTTCTTGAGCACAAGGGC
The DNA here is from genome assembly GCA_033953505.1 of Leishmania tarentolae. Taxonomy (NCBI): domain Eukaryota; phylum Euglenozoa; class Kinetoplastea; order Trypanosomatida; family Trypanosomatidae; genus Leishmania; species Leishmania tarentolae. The sequence continues at coordinate 854,982 of CP119848.1, forward strand.
ACAACCTCACTCCAAGTGTACGATCCCTCCCTTGCGCCTGTATACACAATTGTGCTCACCACTTCGTCAGGAGTACTGCTCCACATTGGCGTATACAAACTGTATGTGGATGGTCCACCTACAGTTAGCCAACCAAAGAAGGCTCTCCTAGATTGATGCCTTAATGCCTCCTCTCTGCCACAGTGAGCCAGCGCGGAGGGCATCTAGCAAAGATGGCGTGCCATGTGCCATGAGTAGCGACTGCCTCCCCACCGGTGTACACTGGGGCATGTGGCGCCCAAGTTCCTGCAGACGCACAAGGAGCTCTACACTCTCCGTCCGGTAACTGCAGGTGAAAGGTCTGCCGTCACGCGCACAGGCGAAAGCCGGAAAGGTGCAACTGTAGTCTGTGAACAGAGCTGCCGATGTCTGGTGTTGGAGATCAGCATTGCCGTCTGTAGACAGGACCCAGGGGTGTGGTGGGAGAGCATGAAGCGACTCTTGTGAAACTCACCGTTTAAACACCAGGTCCTTCTGAGGCGCGGTGAGATAAGGTGCCACACGGATATGTTCCGGCAATCCCACAGCCCATAGTGATGAGTGGAACTGGAAATAGGAACCTCTCGCAGCCAATCCGGATCGGAACCCCCTTTCATTCAGGAGGTAACCGGCGAAGGCATAGGTATCGCTCGGCAAAATCGGGGAAACCCTGTAAGCATACAACGTGGAGGGGCCAGGTGTGGAATTTGGTTAATCGAACCCAGCCACAGAGCTGCGAACGTTTCATAGAGCTGAATGCGGCAGCGCAGCAGCAGGAAGTGCAAAGGTCTCCTGCTGCCATCAAGGGAGACCCATTCTTCATCCGTGGCCGAGGGAAGTCGAGTAATCACACGGCTCAATCACCTGTACTGGATGATGGGCTGATCCTTACCAGTATCGTTCATACACCCCCATGTAACTGCCGCTCCATACATGAGTGTGGAAACACTATATCTGACAACTACTTGCTCCATTGAGTGCGGACGCAGGACGTACTCACGGTGTTCGGCGCGGGTGACATGAACCACGCGAGTTTGGCACTAACGAAAAAATAAAAAACATACGCACTAAATTCGCTGAAGGATGCTTGAGGGACCACTTGCATCCCAAGGGGCTTGACACCTTCTGTATCACCTACTGTGCTTAAGGGGATCTCGTGCCCATCCAGCTCTAGTCATTCGGTGAAATCCCGTTCATCATCCGTATGCAAGGAAAGGGCGCACAGCAGTGCCTCTTTTTAGGCGGATTCAGTGCCATACCATTGTCTGCACACCACTGCTTAACCATCGTGAGAGCACCACTCCCCACGACAACCGCCTCACCATGATGAGAGGCAGGGGTAGTGATCGTCAGGTCGTCCGCGTACATGTCAAATTGCACCTCCGTAAAGAAAGCGAGAAGGACTCGCGAGAAGGGTTTTTGTGTACAGGAAGAAGGGCTGGGGGCACAGAGCTTGTACCCTTTAGAACGCCTTGACGTATATTATTTCTTCCCGCTGCTGCATTTACCAACCGTCTCCTCGGATGAACGATGGTGGAAGAAGCTGTGGAGCCAGCGGTGAAGGAATGCGTCTGGCACACATCCAAGTTGTCACACCAGCACATCATGTTGTATTGTGTGTCAAACGCCTTGCTGAAATCCACGAAAAGGGTTAAAACTCTACGTGGACGGTGATGTGGTTGGGTGCAACCCGGGCTACACGTTTTGGGAAGGCGCACACGGACCTATTCGTTGCGAGAGATTTAAAGGGCGCCCGCAGTGTGCACCACCTCAAGCTCAGTCTTTGTGCGACGCCGGTGTGCGCATTGCAGTGCCGATGACTATCATATGTGCAGTAACTAGGCAAGGGGCGTGCGCTCCATAAGTTCGGAGACGCATATGGTCAAACTATCTGAACCATACGAGTTAGCCTGCTCCGGAGGCCGACCGCTCTTGCGTAACGGGACGATGCGCGCTGACCTCTCCGCCTGTGAAAGTGGATGTGACGCCCAACAGCAGTTGATAAGCGTGAAGAGGCACTCCTCCTCTGAGACAGGAAGGTGACGGAGCATCTCGTTGTAGATGCCCTCTCTCCAGGAGGCCTTTCCATTCTGAAGACGGCCAAGCACTGCCTCATAGCCCTCTATGTCACAGAGGCTATCCAGCTCCGCGCATTCAATTAGCCGCCAATATCCACCCACCTGCCCGTGAGAATATGCATTCTTGGACAGAAGCGGGCGGCTCTGAACGAACCATGGCGCAGACCCAAGGTCACCGCAGCAACAGCCATGGTCATCGCCGGTTGCGACCCTACTTACCTCAGGTGGTATTTCTAAGAATGCCCTCGCAAGCAATCTGCTTTTGTGACGAAGTTACGTCTTTGGTACGTCACTCGGGCTCGACATAACCCCGACTTCCATTGGGGCCGTCGATGCTGTAAATGTATGACGCAGCATCTTCCAGGGTAGGCAGGCAGGCTCCGGGGTCGACCTTTGAAGATGTTTTTTTACCATAGCTCCTGCAGCGCCAATGGGACGATCCGGTGCCGGCGCTCCTCCGTCGGTCATGGGTGGCTGTCCCACTTCCACCGACCTCCCCGCAGATCACAGTGGACAGTGTGGCCCGTTACCTTCCATATACGGGAAGCCGTTGACAACCTCTTTACCTCTTGCGAAATGTAGAGATCTGCATTTAGGGCAAGTCTGATTCCTTGCTTCACTGCCGAGAGACCGCTCGTGTTCTTCTGTACAACACGGAGGGGCTTAGCGTCTCGCTCGATGTACCCATCCAGAAGCAGCAAAAGCCTGCAAATAAAGAGAGCCAAACCCTCGCGACGTCCTGCCTCCGCGCCCGGAGGATCGCCTATGGTGTTTTCTGGCACATGACGAGTGTCCGAGCCACCGAATTAAGACTCGATATCCTGTCTACGCCCAGATTTCGCCAGGGCCTGGACTATCCAGATAATACATGTGCATGTTGCTGGATTCCCTCGAAAGAAGGTACTTGCCCCTGGCACCGTGAAGTCGTGGTGGGGATTGCTAGACATTTAGCGACATGATTCTACAGGACATCATCCGCGAAGACACCAAGGCTGCTGCCCGTGTTGTCGCAGCGGACGTGCTGCTTCAGTCAGCGCAAGAGAGGGGTGTCTCCTCGGGACCGCACTTTGACCGATATGTGCACCTTCGTGCTCCTTCAACTGGAGTAGGAAAGACGCCCCTCTTCTTAGCTGCCGCGCATCACAGTACGGTGGTAGCCCGTGTTTTCATTTGTTGACCACACAGGCACGCGCCAACTTCTGGCTGCGTAAATATGAGGGCCAGCACGTCCTTCTTCGCTGCACTCCCTTGCCCGTCGCTCCGCTTTTCCTTTCGAACGTCCTCCGTGGCTCTTCGCGACGGTCTCCCCTCTCTGTCCTCTTTGCCGTGTTAATTTTTATTGGACTGTCTTAACACGCATCTTTGTTTGCATCGCCATCTGCGTTCGGTGCGACCACTTACGCCGTAGGTGAGGTGCGGGCCATGCATGGCTAACGATGGCGGTGGGGTGCTGTATAGCGCGAGAGCAGAGCGACCTGCAGCCGTGAGCAGGTTCGCTCCATCCTTCTATGAAGGACAGAATGCCAGCGTGGCTTGAGTGTATCCCACCCCAGCCCTCACATTGTCCACTCTTGTCTGGAGCCTGTGCCCCCGCGAGGGGGATGCAGCGGGGGTGACGGCCGGCATGATGGGGGGGGGCTTCCACGAGGCGACATGCGAAGTTGGTGGTGTGGTGGTGGGGGCAGTGCTGGGGGCCGAAGCCATGCTCTGCGTTACGCACGTCAGCGCACTGCTGTACCAGCGCATGCCCACGGCTGCTTCGCACCAGGTGACGGACCTTGGCAGGTCTGGGCCTGAGTGCAGTTTCACTCATGCTCGATGCCGTAGTGGACACGCTCTAAAGCAAAAAATTCTTCTCCCTGCTGCTCATCTGCTATCGCGCAAGCGATGCGCAACCACCGCTCCTTGTGTGGCTGCTCAAGTAACGCTTTTTTTTTTCTCCAGCACTGCCGCTTCTAGGCAGGATGCGTGGAGGATTCTGTCCAGGAGTGCATGGGCAGAGCCACCTCGGCTGCGCCACGGCGTGCCCACCTCTCCTTGCTTTGCTTCCGCACGCTCTGCACCTCCGTTCCTCCCCTGGTGACGTTTCTGCGAAAGTGACGCCAGCATAGGCACCCACGCGAGTAGGGAGGCACACGCGCACGGTGCAGGCACGCTTGCGGCGGCCTTCTCCTACCACGTACGCCCACAGCTGC